>PVIC010000121.1:0-28473 GCA_004025085.1 Thryonomys swinderianus | reverse complement strand
TGATTGTTATCTTTATTCTTCATTGTCATCTTTATTCCTTTATCATGATTTTAATCTAATCTTTATGTTTTAAAACTTCACTTGCCAAACTATTTCATAACACAACTTCCAGCAGCCCCCAAACCATAAATTGTGGCATAAGGCAGAAAGAAGAGAATGAGGCGGTGTGGTAGCTTCCCCGACAGCTCTCGACAATAGTCACGGAATCTGTTTGTTCTTACCAGAAGCCTTGATGCACTGATTTCTTATGTAAAAATGCAAATCTAAGAAAAACTGCAGTTTTAAATTATAAGGTAGTTTAATTAGCCATCTTGTTCCTCTTGGTTAGACTTACATTAGATGTCAAGAGAAATATCTAAGTTTATACAGTGCAGCTTAACTCAAACCTCTTAATTATTGGTCCTGACTGTCTACATATCACCTGTGTTCTTAAGGTTCCTGCTGTCAATTCATCATTTAGGAATTGGAGTAGCAGCCATCGTACTTACCTTCTCACTGCAGCCTTCCTGGTGCAGCACATCACTGATCACACCTTGACAAGAGTCTATAGCCTACTTTAGCGCACAGTAGTGCCTGCCTGATTGTGTGTTGAGAGCTGAGTTCCCTCTAGTGCTGCCAAGTGCTTCAGTACCTGCAAAGGCCTGCAGTGAGGGTCTCTAGTGGGTAGTGAGACATCCTGTGCCTTATATGCCACTCGGGAGGCAAGGTTCCTTTCTTTTATAAAAATTTAATTAGATGACTTGATTTCTAGGTTAAAGGGCTCTAAGGAAAGCCATCAGAAGGCCAGAAAGCATTTTCTCAAATCTCTTTTTCTTCTGTTTAACTGTCAAGAAAAATATTTAATTGAACTGCATTTGAGACCCCAGCCTTCCAAAGTTTCAAGGCAGCATATCTGACCTGAAAAAATCTGAACATGTTTCCTTGGGTGTTTGATATTTATGTGGCACTTATTAACCCCTCAACAAATGCTAGTTGACTGGTTGAGTCTTACTGCCCACGTCTGGCAAGATGCACCCTAAGTGCTTATTTTTTAACCTGTTGAGCAGAAACATTTAATAGTGTGCTCAGAAATAGCTCAGAATTTCTGTCGAAGACTAACACTGCTTTTGGAATAATTGGTAGCGAACCATTCTTGCCAGTAGTAATTTCTACATTGCTTTGGCTGCCCTAGGGTCAATGAGACCAGACTTTCAGTTTACATACAGCAAGTAAGATTTCCCAAATTATTGTCAGCCTTCAGTGACCGGTTTTTTATTTCATTGAAAAGTATGAAGAAAAACTATGCAGTGTCATCATTTCATCTGTAAAGGCAAACTCAACATCACAAGAATTAGGAAGAACATCAATTCAGAACAGAGAAAAATATTTCAGATGAATGAAACATGGTCTCGGAAAAACCTCTCCCTGCCCTTGTTGCCTTCACTGCACCACAGTTCAGCTCCTGGAAGGCACAGCTGGAGACCACTTTGGGTCCAGCTGTGAACTGAGGAGTCACCCTAAACCAAGTGTTTTTCTTAAACTGCCTCTCCAGATGCGGCTGTGCAGTGCCAGTAAACACTGAATTATATTATTGAGATTAAATTTGGAGTGGGAGCCAATGAGTCAGCCCTATCTTTGCTTTTTAATTTTATTAAATTAAGCCTGTTTCTTGGCAGTGTTTAAACTCTGGGAGTTATACTGCATCTAGCAGAGCTCTGCCCAGATGACCTCAGAGTCCAGGAGAAGTAGACAGTTCTGGCCACACAGGTGACCAAAGACCGAATTGGAGAGTCTTTAGAAGCCTGGCATCTGCAGTGATTTCATTCAGTTTGGTCCACAGGTGACCCAC
The DNA here is from genome assembly GCA_004025085.1 of Thryonomys swinderianus. NCBI lineage: Eukaryota > Metazoa > Chordata > Mammalia > Rodentia > Thryonomyidae > Thryonomys > Thryonomys swinderianus. The sequence continues at coordinate 26,645 of PVIC010000121.1, read as the reverse complement.
TCACCCATAGAATGAAAGACAGATGAACCAACAAAATCCAGCTTCACTGTAGTCTCGGTATCTTAGTCTTGTCTGGGAGCTGCACTGTGTGTTAAACTCTGAGCAGTGAAACAGCTATGTCAAGGAGGAACTTTACAGGCATGGCTGACACTCTTTTAATGAATTACCATTTATGAGGATGGAATATACTGTGCTTCTGTTCCACCCTCAGGTTTATTAGGAAATTACCTCGATATAGATGATTACTATGTAGTTACTGCCTCCCAGTGTTGAAGGACTTGGTGCAGTGACTTACAACAGTTGGATGTGAAATATCTCAACAACCCCAGGCAGCCAAGTGGAAGGAATAGCAGAGGCCCATACAGAAAGAGAAACAGAGCTGTAAATAGTGGACACTATCTCCAATACATTCCCAAATATGTCTTCATTATCAGTTTCGGCAATTAAACTAACATCTAGCTGAAAGCAATGTAGACCATTTTGTCTGAAAATAAGTTAGTTTTAAAAAGAAACTAACTGAACTGTTGACAGCAGCCATAAACTACCTTGGGTGTTCATCTATAGGATGTGTTTAAATAAATGAGAATTTATCCATTCAGCCAGATTCTCTGCACTCAGCATTGTGGTGATGTCCATTGACTGGCATAGAAAATGCCTATGAAAAAACTGCAGTGCACATTAAAGGCAGGGGGTAGACATGAGAAGTTCGTGGCACACACAGACCAACATGCCCCCTTGCTGCTCTGCCAGCCTTTGCTATAATGCCTCTTGGCAGGATACGCTGTTTGCCCCTTACTGGGCAGAACCTGCACTCCACTGATCTGCAGGCTGTTGATAGCAATTTAGCCCTCAGATCTTCCCAGAGGACCCTGGGAAAGGCAATGATGGCGTCTTAGCCCTCAGCATGGGCTGCTCCTGGAATTAGGGAGGATGTTGCACCCACTCCAGCTTTGTAACCCTCTCTTCCCCAGAGTTCAAACTAGATGCCAAGGAAGCAGTATCCTGGTCAGAAAAACAGAGTTCAGGTTTGGTGTGAACTCCATCTAACGTACCTTAACATGATGAGAATAGCCCAGTATACTATGAATTTTAAGCATGGTTTTGGCCCTGTTTTATACTTTAAGTATGGAAATTCCAAGAAGGATAAATTTGAATCGTTTGCAAGAAAATGGTTGCACTTTGAGAGCATAATGTCAAGTGAGATAAATCAGACCCACATGCTTAAATGTCACCTGATTTCTCTTTCATGTGAAACCCAAAGCATGGACCCGGTAAGTTGCTAAGGAAAAGACATAACAGGACAAAGGAAGCATGGGAATTCTTTGGACAGTAACACACACGCTGTGCTCCTGTGCCATGCGGAGTTCCTTGGGCCCCCCCTGCACCAGTCCCCTCGAAGTGTTTGTCTTGCTCTGAGACCGTGGAACATAAGCCTGAAGCAGCAGCACCCAGCAAGCCTGTCCAGGAAGGAGACATTGCTAAGTGAAGATGAAATTGCTTCATCTCAGAATCAGTTAGCTTTGGGAATATTACTAAATGAAACAGTCATTCATGAAATTTCTAATTATTCATTCCTAATTTGTGCTGAAATCCGAAAGGAATAATATGAAATGATGCGCTCTTTTAAATTAAGTATTCCCATGTGCTGTTCCATTTGCATACACAAAGAAGTCTGAACAGTAGCATATAAGGACAGGAGATTTTTTTTCTCCAAAAAGTAGTAACTTTGTAACCCCAAGGAGTAAATTGTATGGTAGACCATGAATCTCAAGTGAGTTTTTTCCTTTTCAGTAATCAGCTAATCAGACATTATTCAGGCAGCAACCTTTAAGAAAATTATTTATTTTTATTCTTTATTGAATATTCTTTATTTCCTATCTTACAGAGAATAGCAAGTGGCAAGCAAGATAAACTGAAAGCCATAGCTAATCAAGACTATATAGACCTAGCTTTGTTGATGTATGCATCTGACACTTAGAATTGTTTCAGTTCTGTAAATTCTTTATTTGTGGCATTCAATTATACTAAGTAGCCAAATAAATACATTAATGAATGAGCAGTCACTATAACATACCTTTAGTTCCCTCCATTTGAAGTTCTTTTGAAAGCATGCAGCATCAGTGGGGAACTTTCCTCCAGTGACTAGAGTCATACCAGGCCTCAAGGGCCAGCGCTGCCTGGAGGGATTTGGTTGTGAGTGAAATAGTGTGGTAGCTCCTTCCTCTGCCCCATCTGCCATTCGCTGGAGACAGAAGACGCTGTAGGGAAAGCTGTGGCCTCCCACAGTGAGAGGGCAGTAAATAATAGGCTTTCCTGCTTTGAGGTCAAAAGGATGAAGACATACATTCCTACTACAGAGAAACTATCTCCAGATTAAAATCTTAAGGAAACAATCCCATTCTTTATTTCCAGAAGAATCACAGTGACTCTTTTAAAGACATGTTTCTCATTGGGATTGCCAAAATCATTTTTGTTGTGATGTTTCATTTTCAAATAAGTATTACCTTCATGGAGCATTGAACATTTAAATTAAATTGGAAATTCAAAACATGCATATTAAATAATATTCCAGGTTAAAAATGTAAGAAGTAGGAACTGAAGGAGAGAGACCATTAAATGAAGCTAGAGATTTACAACAGTTCGGAGTTCTGTTTCCCAGTCTTTGAACCCTGACTTGTTAATTGCCTTCTCGTGGAAATATATCCATGTGCCAACTCTGTCTTGGCTCTAAAGATGGTCATTATCATAGGACTGGGAACATGTAAATATTCCTCTCTTTCATACCTGTCTTACAGAACTGGTAGTTTCTGCTTACAGACTATGATTTGTCTTCAAAGGTGGGCCGGAGGGTTAGCTCAGTGGTTCCGGCGCCTGCCTCAAAGGGGTTCTCTGAAATTTATCCATGTTTATAAAACAGGCCAGATGAAGAGCATTTTTGCTGCCTGTGCAGTATGTGATCATGGAGCCGGGAAGACAAGCTAGTCTCCTGCTTGCTGTAACAAACAGAAAACAGGACAGTTTTCCCTCAGAGAAGAGTATCAGAAGGAGGGAGGGAAAGTGCCTCATGCTTTTAAATCTTATTTTTACTATGCTGAATAATCCCACTGTGTCTCCGTTTTCTTTTGAATCACCACCTTAATGACAAGGAGCAAGTGCCTGGGTCCAAAGGCAGCTTGAGTTTTCTGTCGCACGTGCACACATCCCAGCTCGCACAGACTGCAGTGCCTAACCTGCAGAGAGCCAGCCTGGTGAAGACCAGGCCTGGCCCTTGTCCACCCTGTGCCCCTCCCTCTCGGGCACCACGTGTCGGCCCCTCTTCCCCTGAGGATCCTTGGGTCATGGCTTTGTTTTACTATTTCTCGATGGCATAGAAACTCACAGTTTTGCTTTATAGGTTATTGACTTGATTCAGAGTGAGCCTCCTGGAATAGAGATGGGTACGTCTGACAACACATTACTGGCCAGATATTAATGGATTCTGAGCATCAGTCCACCCATGTCCACCCATGTAGATGCCTGGACATTCCTTCTCTCAGAACCAACTATGCAGATGACCAGCACATTTCCAGAACCTGCAATTTAAGACATTTTTTTAAATGGATGGATACGTGATCTTTGGCTTTCTGTTTTCAGGTTTCTATGGGCTTCTGTGTAGGTATACTGCGCATCTGTGCTTTGGAAGAAAATCAGTGTTGAGCTCTAAAAAGGAGCAGAACAAACATGATGCTTCCAGGACTCCAGGCACTGGCTGCCCTGTCTGTTGTCCTTTTCTTACCCTTCTTCAGCAGCCTGGCAGCCGTGGCAGGGACAGGGTGGCAGCTGCACCCAAGCAAAGGAAGTTTGTGAGGAATTTTGGACAGCAGCAGAGCAGCACTGACATGAGATATGGACAGAGGAGCATGAACTGCAGAGTCCGAGGGACCCGGCCCCACGTGGGCTGCTGGTGTCCTGCCGTGCTCACCTCTGTCCCCGCTGATGCGGAGCCTGGAGCAGCAGCTGGGATCCCTCCTGCTGTGATCTCAGTGCATGCAGTGCACACCCTGGCTCTGGGCGCATGCAGAACTCCTGCTGCTCTCGGCAGTTGCCACATTCCATCCAAGTGTTTTACCCTTTGGTCTGTCCACTGGTGATGATGGCCAGCCTGCAGCCATGTCCGTGCTGAATAAACAATAAAGGTGTATCTGAACAAACACAAAAATACGTGTTTAGGTAACAGAAAAGAAACAGTCAGAAGAGGAGTTGGCTTCATTACTCTTTTGAATTAGCACATACTTCTTAAAGTTTCGAGTGATTCTTCATAAATGAGGTACACCCAAGAATTTGGCCATGAATCAAAAATCACTTCATGTGCCTTTGTGTGTATAACTCTTTTTTTAAAAGACTAGCTCATTTCTCAGATTGAGTGTATAGCTCAGTGGTAGAGCTCTTGGTTGGCGTCCACAAGGTCCTGGGTTTGATCCCCAGCACTGCAAAAGAAATCAAAAGCATTTCTCCTAGAAGGCAGTGCACTATGAGGCAACAGTGTTTGATGTTCAGGCCTTAGACTGGTCTACAGTTGTATATCACAGTTTTGTTGAGATTCTGGGGCATGGATTAAATAACATAGGGAAAGAGCACCTTAGAAAATACATTTGGAAAGTAGATGAAATAATGTGAGGATAAATAAAACCAGAAATCTAGTAAGTGCAAGGTGGACTTAGAGAAGGTCAAACTATATAATAAATATTTGAAATTTATCTTCTATCCAAATAAAACTGTCATGCATTTAAAATCTCATAGGATCTATATTGGTATAATAAATGTATATTACTATAATAAAATGCCTGAGTAATCAAGTTTAAAAATGTCAGTTTTGGCTTATGGTTCAGAGGTTGTAGTCCATGGTTAGTTGGCCCCATTGCTCTTTCCTGTGCAAAGGACATGTCTCATGGCATGAACAGGCAAAGGGAAGTGCTGATTCCACAGCACCTGGGAAAGGTGCAGCCCCTGTCCTTTGAGGGTGTGCCCCCGACAGACCTCCCATGTGCCCTGCTCACAGTTTGTTCTGTCAGACATGGGCTTTGGGGCCACCTACATCTAGGCCACAGCAGAATCTCAGGCCGTCACTGACTAAAGTGTGGGAGGGTTTTGAATGGTATAGGGTGTGGAAGGTGTGTTGCTCTGGGTTTGCTTTATTTTCTCCTTCAAATGACTGCCCTGCAGTACCTGTGCCTTCTAAAGTATCTGTTCACCAATATCAAGCAGACAGACAAATCCACCTGGCTGTGCCTCACCTAGGGAACTTCCATAGGATGCCGTCTGAAAAGCTGCTTTTCAGCCCTGCATGGATGCAGGAGCTACCTGTTTGACCAGTATTCTGTCTTCTCTGCAGTGGCATCGGAAGGAACTGGCCCTGGGCCTCAGGCGGCAGCAGCATCCTGGCAGAATTTGGGACGCTGCACCTGGAGTTCATGCACTTGAGCCACCTATCAGGAGACCCCGTCTTTGCCAAGAAGGTGATGCCCCCTGTGCTGCTTGCTCCCTGCACTGCCTTGAGAGCTGTGCTGTGAGACGCTGGCACTGTCCAGGGGATAGTGGGCACCCGAGGCTTCTGGGAACTGGGGCCTGGCATCCACACTCACTCTCCATACCCTGAGACACCTCCTCTGAAGAGACAGCTCTGTTAAGGGTATGAGCCCCAAGTGTGGGGGGTGTGGTCACCCAGGGGAATTGGCATCAGGTCACCTGCACTAGGGCATCAAGTCCGTGGCTGCTGGGTAGCCACGTTCGCCTCACCATGCCCCTTGGCCTGCACCCATGTTGGGTTCCCTCATCGGACACTTCCCTTGAGAGCGTCACCCCTGTTGTCTTCCCTCCTATCCCCTGGACTTTCCTTTCTGCCACAGTTGGCACCATGACCAAAGCCACTCCCCGCCCAGCACCCGGCCCTCCCAGGACAGGCTGTGCTATGTGTGCCACACCAGGGAAGGCGGTGGTCAGCTGCCGGCTCTGCGTCCTGGTCATGGCTCCCGACCCCAGGGGACCTCAGCTCCTCTCCTATACTGAGAGTCCAGCCGTCGAGGCCCCGCAGGAGTGCCCAGTCACTCTGTGCCTGGACCTCCGCTCCCTCGTCCTCGCTGTGTTGCAAGATAACTCGTCATTCTGTGGCTCAGCCAAGATCATCCTGCTGCCTTTTTGCATGTTTTGTTTTTCCCCCAAGGCTCCCCTGGTGGGCTTGTCCCCAGAAGTGCACGTGTGTGTACAGGAAGCCTGCAGTCAGGCTGCTTGCAATCTGTGCCACAGTGGCCACTTCCTGGTCTTTCTCTGGCAATAATAAGCTTATGGTAACTGACTTCATCTAACTCTGAAACATTTAAAATCAACTCATTTTGTATAAAGTGGAAAAATATAATCAAGAAAAAATGGCATGAAATTTTTTTATTTTTATACTAATGCTTTCTTTTCTGTTGTAGGTAATGAATATCCGCACAGTACTGAAAAAACTGAAAAAGCCCAAAGGCCTTTATCCTAACTACCTGAACCCCAGTAGTGGACAGTGGGGTCAACGTAAGTCCTTCAGCTCGTGGTGGTGCCCGTGCAGGGGGAGGAATGGGGATGGCAGCTCAGGGGAGGGGAAGGGAGTGGCACCTGACCTAGGACCATGCAGGCCAGCCACACCCGCAGGAGGCCGCTGTGTCTCCTGAAGTACGGGTGTGTGCACGCACACCGGAACATTGTCTGGGACCAGTTGGCCTGTGCAAAGGGGAACTGACCCTCTTGTTCTGATGACGTGGGTGTTACAGAGCGCCGGGACATTCTGCAGCTTGATGTTTTCTCTCTCTCTCTGTGTGGAGCTGGGAACTGGAAGCACAAATGGTGCTTTCTGACCTTAATTTTAAACTACCAGATAAAGATTCTTGACCAGAGAGTTATCTTTACTACAGGAATGGGGGTCACACAGAGACCTGTGATGCCGGAAACCCTCACTTCTGCCTTCACACAGCTCGAGCTGCAGTGTCCAGAGCAGACTAAGCGCAGGCCGCAGCCCTGGCCGGTCTGCAGCAGCAGTGGGGGTCAAGTGAGGGACACAGGTGGCGCCAGCTGCTGGCTGGGCTTTGTGCTGCCTCAGATCTTACTCTGCTGTGGTGTTTGGCTCTAGCTCTGTATCTTAGCTGGTCACGATGCACAATTACTTCACAAGCTCTTTCCCTGAAGAGTCGCTTCTGTAGGGAGAGCGTGCTGCCACCACGCTGTGTATTGGTGGGAGGTCTGAAGGCCCCACTCCTGACCCCTCAGGCCCAGAACAAGGACTCCGCTATCCTCCATGTAGCCCACAGACTCAGAGCCAGGCACATTTTATGACAGTACTCACACTGCCTTCGCTGCTGCACTGATGCTGACACTGCACTTACACTGCTCAGACGACAGGTGAGAGCCAAGGCAGACCCCACAAGATGCCCATGGGCATTGCCCCTCGCCAGCACTGTAAAAAACCAACTCCCTCATGAGTATTCTTAACACAGCAGTAAAACAGCTGTCATGTGTGCATGGAAGCTTGCGCTCATGGCAGTGCAGGGTTCAAGCTGTGAAGTGGAAGCCCACATGTGACACTCGCGTTGTGTGGTACAGATCAGTAGATGCAGCAAAGGCCCAGTGTAAGATTCGTTGTGCTTTCCCTGGCATGGACTGCCAGCCATCCTAGGGGTACTGTGACTGGTGTTTCCTAGGTCACCACTTTTAGTTGAATAACTAAAAGCAAACTGGCTATTCAAACTTGAGTAGACATGTTCTCAAAAATGAGCCTGTCTCTTCAAGGAAAAGTGACAGAATTTGAATCAGTGATAAAATCCAAGTTTCTGACAAAGTTAAAATGTGGATCTGCCACCACAAGTTTGACACCAGCAGTCTTCTGACAAGATTGGTGCTGACACTAAAAACTGCACTGTGCACTGAACATGTCAGCATGAGGGAGACTATACAACTCATAGGGGCAGTGCTTCCCAAGGACCATGATGCTATTACAGAATCCTGCATGAGGAAAATACCCACTTGGATATAAGACAGGCCAAGAGATTCTAACGGAATGGGGTACAAAACCTTTTTGATATGATCCCTAATTCTACATTGCAGCTAATCTTTAAAAAACCTTTGCCTTAGGCCAGAGGTTTTAGCTCAGTGGTTCCAGCACTTGCCTAACAAGTAGAAGGTCTCTGGTTTGATCCCTGGTAACCACATACAACAATACTGGGTGTGGTGACTCACGCCTACCAGCAATCAGTGCCACATACCACAGAGCCAGGCGTGGTGGCTCACGCCTGTAATCCCAGCACTCGGGAGGCAGAGGCAGGAGGATTGCTGAGTTCGAGGCTTACCTGGGCTGCATAGTAAGCTCAGGGCCAGCCTGAACTACAAAATGAGACCCTGTCTCAAAAAAAACTAAAACCCAAAAAGTCTATATATTAACACAGTAATTGCTTTTGTAATGAGTCAACACAAAGATTTTTAAATTGTTATAATTTTTCAATAAAGTTAACACTGATAGTGCTCACATCAGCAACTTGCTTTAAGCATTAAAAGTGCTGAGGTAAAATCTGAGGACTACCGAGCACTGGGGTGAGAGACACACTGTGTAGGAGGTTGACTGGTTTGGAGTTCTCGTCACAGACTTGACACGTGAGTGTGAGAGGAGCCCCCTCTAACTCACTGTTCTGTGAATGGTACAGACAGCCTGTTGCCTTGGAAGCCCTGGCTCCCTCTGGGTCACCATGCCCTCTGTCTGTGGCCATCCCCTGCACGGAGTCCTTTCTGTTTGGCGTGGCTGTGGGGAGTCTTCTGGTGGAAAGTGCACAGGTCAGTTGGCCTTGTGTGTCAAGCCCTCTGTCCTGGGCCCTGCCCCAAGAAGATACGCTTGGTTTTGCTGTACTTACACCAAACCCACTGGCTGCCTCACCTTTGCCTAACTGTTTCCTTGTCCTTGATACTCCCCATCCTATGCCAAGGCCAGCCTTGTTGGCATGTCTTCTAAAAGCTTCCCCCTCAAAGCCCTGCATGGGATTTGTCAGCATCCACTCCTGCTTGCCTGCTTCCTCTCCCGCCCTGGAGCACTTTGGATACCTCCTGTCAGGACCCCTGTCCTGGCGACATAGTACATCCTGTCTTTCTTTGAAGGCCCTGGAAGAGGGTAGCTGAGTCAGTGTCTTGGCACTCTACCGAAGTCTCTTGGCTTGAGTTTTGCGAGGTGCATGAGCTTTGTGTGTATCGTCCTAACCCCACTTTGGCTAATGGTCTGTTCCTGTGTCTTAGGGCATCCCCACTCCTCAGCTGTGGCTCCCAGGCAGCAACCCGAGCAGAGCACTGGCCAAACAGATGCACTCTGTGACCACTGGTGCTAGTGCAGACTCCAAGTCTCCACACAGAGCACTTTGCTATCCATGGGGGTTGGGGGGGTTGCACCCGTGTGTGAGTGTGGCCACTAGTGTCGATGAGGATTGAGTCCCAGAGAGAAGTTTAGGTTCTGCCAAGGTGAATGACTGCAGGAGGACAGGTTAGGCAGAAGAACACACGTGCTCTTCCTGACAGCGGCAGCCTCTGCCTGCTGTGCATGGGCGTTTCCTCAGGGCCACTGTGCTGCTGTGTGGACTCTGTGGCCGGCACTGACCATCATCCAGAGCAGGAGCTCACAGCTGCATTGCCAGGCAGGTGTGTTTGCACCTATGTTCTGAGTGTTTCATAAGCAGAGAATACAGAAACTGGTGCTTAGCAGAATTAACTAAAACAAGCACTGCCAAAAACCCCTTTCAAAACAAATCCTCACACCAGACTTGCCTCTCCACCCAGAACAGAATCAGACCTTGGGGGAAATACCACTACTCTGCTTCTGGCTGCTGGTTTCAACTGGTTGCTTTCACCTTGAAGGGCATGTCTGGATCAGAGCTGTCATTCCTAGGTATTGGGTTCTGTCCTTTGTATGGTGACAGTCATGAGATGGTTTCACTTTCCATGCGTCACTCACGCTTGTGTCCCGTGATTGTGTCTGTAGTATGAGAGATGGTTGTGGGTGAGCCAGTACTTAGTCTATTTAGTTTGTAAATATCAGAGGTTCCTGTGCTGATTTATTTAGGAAGCTCTAAAGGTCACTTCAAACACTGCTATTTTAAGAATCAGACTTACAACCTTGGAAACACATTTTTCCATTAAAATTAATTAATATAATTCCGGACTTTCTGCCTTAAGGAAATTGCATAAGTAGTTAAAAACATGACCCTTTTAACTTGAGAGTACAGTTCTTATGAAGACTGATTTAGGAGAATTTTCATCTGTCCATCGCTTGTTTATTGAGAGAAGATACTTTCTGGGGTTAGTGTGGGCTAGGAACGGCCCTTGCTCTCTGCTGTCCCGGATCAGGGTTTCATGGAGAGACAGAAAACAGTCCTGAAAGTAGTGAAACCGCAGAGGCGGTGAGTGTGCTCAGCCAAGTCTGCTGATGGGGAGCCCTATGTCCACATCGGGTATAAAGCATGAGCACTCGGGCAGAGAACAAGGCCTTGGAGGCGCTGAACGGGCAGCACATATTTTTGAGGAACCAAAGGACCAGTGCCAAGGGTCAGAGAGCAAGTGGGCCAAGGACAGTGGTGTGGAGGAGTCTGGGGTCTCCAGGGTCTCTGGTCTCCAGAGACCGAGACTGAGAGGCCTAGGTGCTGGGTCTCACCCCATGGGCATGTGCTGAATGGGCGCACCAGGCTGAAAGGGTCATGTCCCAGGTCTCCCTGGTCCTTTGCAGCAACCAAGGGCACATGGAGCTTCTAGGTTTTCTGTGCTTTAGGAAATGTAAGTGGAAAGATACACATGCCAGAGGAAAAGCCAGAAATTAGAAATGACTGCTGCAGATGTAGAGGCGAGAGGAGGAGGCATTGTGAGCTGGGGCAAAGGTGGCAGGCAGAGACCTGGGGGATAAAGTTGAGAGGCAAAGATTCTGAGCTCATTTTGCCGCCTGTTCAGTGCTGCCTGTGGATATCCAGTCAGCGCCAGTGGTAGACAACAGAGCTGTTGCCTTTTTAGCCACATAAATATAGTGGAACCTTGACTTGCAAACTCAGTGGGTTCCAAGGGTTGGGCATAACAATGTCAGTACCGCTGAGATTGGGTGTTTATCTGGGACCAGATAACAAGAGGCAAAAGAATCCTCCATTCACCTAATGAACACATGTTGTGTGTGTGTCTGGTTATAAGTGGAAGGTCCACGGTACTGTTTGGCTTTTGTACAACTATATCACATTTTAATAGATAAAAGTAGTTTTGAGTTGTAAAATATAATAGGCCAACTTGTCACTGTTGACACAGTCTCAGTTCTAGGAAGGATGTTTCAAAGAAGTTGTATTTCTGGTTTTGTAAAGAAACAAACTTTAAAAAGTTAAAAACTTAGAGTCAGGATGAAGGTACATACTGTACTCTAAGGCAGAGAACAAGCAGATCCAGGCCTGCCCCGGGGCTGTGGTAGGCCGAGCTCCTCCAGCCTGAGTTTCAGTCCCAGGTGGGATGAGGACCAGCCTGACGAGGGAGTGCAGTGGGGCTGTGTGGAGGATGTCTCCTGAGCAGAGAGGGAAGGCGTCTCCTGAGCAGAGAGGGAAGACGTCTCCTGAGAGGAGAGGGAGGACGTCTCCCAAGTGGAGGAAGAGGGCATCTCTCAAGCAGCTTCTGACCACTCAGATTGTCCCACAGAAAAGATAGTAACAAAGGTGAGAACCCATGAAGTGCCTCACTTCATTGCAAGTTACTTTTTGAAAAGATTTCCTGGCATTCATTGCTTTGACAGAATTTCATGTTATTCAAAACAAAAGATGCATTGACTATATACTGTGAAACATTAATGGGGTCTTATACTAGAGAACCACTCTAGTCCAAGGTCTGGTGGGCCTGGGACTGTCAGTGTGCTCAAAGCCTCTGTTCAGACTCCTGGATCGCAGCCCCTCCCATCTCGCATGCCCTTCCCACAGGGAGAGAGGTGCAGGAACTTAAACACAGCCCCAAGCCACAGTTGATGTGGGGTCTGCATCCTCCTTGCTAATGTGATTCTGCCACATTCTGTGAGTCAAGGCTGAATTGCTCTGAGAGTCATTTCTCTTTTCAGATCACGTGTCAGTCGGAGGACTTGGAGACAGCTTTTATGAGTATTTGCTCAAGGCCTGGTTAATGTCTGACAAGACTGATCTGGAAGCCAAGGAGATGTACTTTGAGGCTGTTCAGGTAACTCAGTGTTTAAATCATCTTCACCACCCAGCTCTCACTTGGCCCCGCACAGAGGCAGGCTGTACTGAAAGCAGTGAGTGGCCTCTCTGTGAGGTCAGGCCAGTGTCTACAGGACAGCACGGAGAGTCCCACTGTGCGCTGGAATCTTCTGACGTGCTTCAGACCTCACAGAAGAGCCAGATGGTATAGAGGTCAGGGACAGGCCGCACTGTGACAGTGGTACTGTGGCCTGAGATGCCACTGCAGGCCCAGGGTCAGTGCACGTGATACCAGCCTTGCTCAGAACCTGTCTTTTCATGAAGTGGTACAATTCCCTCCTTAGATCTGCACTGACAAATCATGGGAGGAAAATCCTAAATTTATGTTTGAAAATTGATTAAGTTAAAATAGCCTGAGACTGCAGACGATGCCAAAGTAAACTTGTCTTCAGATATAACTGGACAGAACTATAAGGAAGTTCACCAGCAGAAAGCTGAACAAACTGCTATTCAGGCCCATGAATGGTTTCCCAAGATGTTGACATGATAGGACTGAGAAGGAACAGCTGTGCTGAGCAGGGATGGGTAGAATTTTCAAGAAAGTGAGGCTATTGTTTTTACTTGTAGAACCTCAAGTAATAACCAGTTTTCCAGGTGAGGCTGTTGAACCCCAGAGAGGTTGTGCATGAAACCAAAATTCAAAATAAAATGTGTCAACATTGGCCCCCCTTCTGCCTCACAGTAGAGATTGATCTGCCAATAGATGCCCAAGAGACGCTCCACGCCCCCTCGCAGGTGTGTTCACTGGAAGGTTAGGAGCAGTCAGCAGAGCCTGCAGGAGAGGCCAGTGTGAGAGTCAGTCAACAGCTCTCCCCAGCTGAGCCTCAATAAGAAATCAAACTAAGGTCTGAAAACACATCCAAGGAAACGAGTGCTTGGTATGAAGTGCTGTAGCTTGTACCCAACTTTTCAGAAACACAGTGCTGGGCAGAGTCGGGTGCTTTGTGTTGAGAACTTACATGAGGAACCCCTATGCGTCCTTCAAGGTTAGTTATTATCAAAGCTCTCAAGTAACGTTATAAAATTGTGGCTAAAGCCTCAGAAAAGTGAACTTTTTGCTTGGCCTCCAGGAAGTTGTTTATAATCCACAATGTTAGTTCACAGCCATGAGGCAGCTGTCTCTTGCTGGGGACACAGCTTTTCCACCTGTGTAATTCACTTTGCTCTGGTGACTGGCTCTAGTGGTTTCCCTCCAGAGGAATTGGCAGCTGCACAGAGCCAGCATGGACTGCTTCTCCTGCTGCCTGTGGGGCCGGGATCACGGCTCTGAGCCATGGCCCTCGCTGGCCAGCCCACATGAAGGCCTTGGGCTCTCACACTTGCTGGCTTTGTCCTTACTCCTGTGAGGTCCCTGCCCTGGTCTACTGAGTCCTCTGCACACTGGTTTCTACCATATCCTCTTGTGACTGCGACAGACATCTTAAGTGGCCTTACAGTGGCCCCTATGATCTTATGTTCCGAAAAAGGCACCTTTAAAATATTGTTTGAAGTATTTTCTCCCCATTGTCTCTACTTACACAACTGTTAGCATTTTCTTTTCTGACAAATGGACAGGGAAACCCATTAAGAATAAATGAAGTCCAAATGTTTTCTACTTGTCAATAGTGAGAACATTTCCACCCCTTTGTATATTGCTACTTAAACAGTGAAACTAGAACAACTAAGTTTGTGATTCTGAGAAGTACAGTGCTTCATACCTTCCTTTGCTAAGACTTACTTGAAGAGATTGTCAGGAGCCAGGTGCCACCGTGCATGCTTGTAGCATGAGGCAGGAGAATTGTCTGAGTCCAAGAGTCCAAGGCCATTCTGGGCAACATATTGAAATTCCCATTTCACAGAAAGAAAAATAACAATCCTTATTGAAGTAGGATGCTTTGCTTTATTGTCTTGGACAGTTGACTTACTGGAGTTATGGATTCTCAGAATTTAGCTCTTAGTAGACTTTGGAAAGCTTTTATTCCTAGGGTAATTACTTTAACAAAATACTTGGAGCATTCAGCTGATTGTCATGACCCTATCCAGAGGCCATGCTAAGAATCCACCTGGGCAAATTATGTGTCAGACACTTAGGATTCTACAGCTTCATCAAATTAATGGTTTTCAAGTGTGAAAGCATTAAACTACAAAATACAAAGTGTGCTTCCTTCCTAATCTATTCTCTGTAGCCTTGTCACAAAAATTTATTTGAGCCATTAAAGACTGTTTTTTCTTCCTCATATTTATTTACATTTTCTGTTTCCATACAAAACCATTTCTTTGAAGGCCTTGGAATTTCACTGGAGTTTATGTTCATAGGTAATAAGTTGGTCAGAATCATGCCAGAAATAATATAGTGCTTTACTCAGGACCTGCATCAGGGCAATAATGGATCTCTAATCTGTGCTCAAAAGCCATTACTCTTCCCATGTAGAAAGAATAATTTCCTGGGTGATGAACAAGTGTCTGCTTGAAAGGCTTTACTGCAATTTGTGTTATGAGAAGTGTAAACAGCTAAGATGTTCAGTTGCATTAACTAGAATGAAATATTCATGTAATAACTAAGCCATCAATGAAATTAACTTAACCAGTTAATGAGCATGGTAACATGCTCATTTATTACCATCTTACTTTCATTTGTTTACTTGTGATAAAGGCAGAAAAGGTTTTAGCTGCCTGCATGCTCATTTTCGTTCCTTGTTCTGCTGTCCCAAAACGTGGCTTCTGGAAACCCCCCACCTTTTTTTAAGTAATGAGTCGTACAGAGGCGCACCCTTTCCCTGCTCTGATTTCCAAGGGACAGGAAGTAATTTCTGTCAGAGAAATTGGAAACTGCTAATTACAAACCCTTCATTTTTGCCCTGCATTGTATTTCTCTAGCTTTAAAGAGAGAAAAAGACCATTTCAGGGTGCATTGGAATTTTAACTCCAATCTCAAGTAATGAGTCATATATTTTAGTAATAGTACAATACTGTAGTATAGTGAATTTGAAACAAGATTGTGAAGTGTTGACAGTCGGTTTTATTTTAGGCTATTGAGACTCACTTGATCCGGAAGTCGAGCGGAGGGCTGACTTACATCGCAGAGTGGAAGGGGGGGCTCCTGGAACACAAGATGGGTCACCTGACCTGCTTCGCTGGGGGCATGTTTGCGCTGGGGGCTGAGGATGCACCCAAAGCCCTGGCCCAGCACTACTTGGAGCTCGGGGCTGAGATCGCACGCACCTGTCATGAGTCTTACAACCGCACCTGTGAGTACCTATGGGTCCTGTTCAGTCAGGCTCCCCACTCTGATGTCATCTCATGCGGACTCTTGTCATGGCAGCCGTGGACACAGTATCTGCTTGGTCTAGTGAGGGTGTTGTCCTAATATCTTAAAGGGATTCATATTTTCATGTGGAAAAGCACTAGTTTATACTTAAAAATACACACCTGCAGTTTGCTGAATAACAATGCCAGGCCATAAAGTTAAGCCGGAGGAATTGTAGACCCCTGCATTAGCTAACTAACACTGAGTAAGAGCTCTGTTCCCAAACAGAGGCAATTTTTGAAACCATTACCCATCTTTTTCTTTTTTTGGTCAGTACTGGGGATCGAACTCAGAACCTTGTGCTTGGCAGGCAGGCATGCGCCACTGAGCCACATCCCCGGCCCTATCATTACCAGTCTTCTTATCCCCATAAGATAGACTGGGAGTTTGATGTTTCTATAAAATACAAGTTTGTGGCCCAAGGTTAGATACCTTTGGGGCACACTGATGGAATTCATAATCCACAGTTTCTGACTGGCCCACTGGGTGCTTAGAAAATGGGGGTTACATAGAGGAAGAGAGGGAAAGCATATTGCTGGCTTCTCAACCGGACTTTCAGATGTCTAATCCCTAAAAATATGTTAATATTCAATGCCGTGTGTTTATGGCCAGGCTAGAAGTGCTTGCCTGGGCCTTGGGATCAGGAGCTGTCTTGGAGCTCACTGAGTATGTTCTAGTGGAAACCAAGCATTCCGCCAGATGGTGACCCTGCTTGCCCATTCATTTGTCTTTCAGTTATGAAACTGGGACCGGAAGCCTTCAGGTTCGACGGTGGTGTGGAAGCCATTGCCACAAGGCAAAATGAAAAATACTACATCTTGAGGCCAGAAGTGATTGAGACATACATGTATATGTGGCGGCTGACTCACGACCCCAAGTACCGGAAGTGGGCCTGGGAAGCTGTGGAGGTGAGCTTTCAGCGGCGTGTCTCTTGTAGACCCACATCTTCATGGAAAAACTTTCCTGATACCTGTGATGTGGTGTTTCCACTTCTCTGTGATCTTTAAATCTGTGGTCAGAGTGCTTTCCATTTAAGACCAGGTATCTTCTCTTATGTAACTCCACACATGGCTTTGGCTGTGCTTTATAAGTAAGAGTGAAGTGCGATTCTGCCACTACAGACTGGTGTTGCTGGGCAATCGTGAAGGGGTAGCGTTGAGTTCCCAGAGCTATAGAGATGATGGCTGGTCACAAAGTTCCCAAGGTATGGGTGACTTAGGGATGCCCACCCTGCATGTTGTATATTTCAAGGCATTTATGTTTTTAAGAAATATAATTGTTTCTTTGGAATTTGGGGTTGAAAATGATAGAATACATCATAGTAAATCAGATCCTTAGGTCTAACTTTTGAAGTAACTTAGAGCAGCATGACTGTGGGGTACCCTCCGTTCGTCTGGGTCACTGCTACCTACTGTCACCTCCAGACAGGTGAGGGCTGCTTGTCTCTTCTGTGCCCTCTGGACAGAGGGTGGAAGCCAGAGGAGGGCACTTTCAGGGCCGCATCTGGAGAAGGTGGAGAGGGAATTCTGGGGACAGAGCAAGTGGCTGCTTCCTCCACAGTCCCATTTTCTCTGTACATTTTGTTAGAAGTTGGCAGTCTTTACGAACTGTCTTAGGAAAAACTTCTCTTGGGAAATTAAAATGAATATTCCCCTTGTGTATGATCTAACTACTGTCTTCAAAAATCATGGTTAAATCTTTCATGTTAACCTCTCCCATCAGTGTGTCTTACCACTAATGAGTTGTTTTATGTCATGTCTTAAGTAATGCATACAAAGTTTTCTAACTGGAAATTCCTGCTTCTTTAAATTCTTGGGGTTTTTTTGCTTTGTTTTTGAGACAGGGTCTCACTTTGTAGTTCAAGCTGGCCCTGAGCTCACTATGTAGCCCAGGCAAGCCTCGAACTCAGCAATCCTCCTGTCTCTGCCTCCTGAGTGCTGGAGTGACAGGCGTGAGCCACCACACCTGGCTTTAAATTCTTGTTTTATTTTTTCCCTTGGAGGAAAACGTTTTAAACTTGAGACTCATCTAAGCTTTAGTGATACAGAACTATTTTAATCTTAAACTGGCCAGCAAAAACTTGAGTTGAAGGGCCAGAGGGTTAGCTCAGTGGTGCCGGCACCTGCCTCGCAAGCGCAAGGTCCTGAGTTCAGTCCCCAGTGACCACATACAATGCTGGGCGTGGAGACTCACGCCCACCAGCAATCAATACCACATACCACAGTGCCGGGCTCAGAGTGAGCTCAGAGACAGCCTGAACTACAAAGCGAGACCCTGTCTCAAAAAAAAAAAAAATTGAGTTGAAGAGGTGGATATCAGTGGAAACTGACAATATCAAGAGTAATATCTTTCATCAAACGTAGCCCTATAGTCACCCCATAACTGGTAAAAGGCAGCACAGTTTTCTGTACTGCCAAGAACAATGCTGGGCACAGATGTGGCCTGCCTGTTTGATGGCACCCAGATGTGGGTGCTGAGGAGAGAGCAGGAAGAGCCTGGGTTCTTGCCTGTCGGGGGAGGCTGGTCTTACCTCTTGCCAGCTGTAGCGTGAGGTGATGTCACATGGTCCTGTGCCACCCTGGTTCTTGCCCCTGGTGATTCCTGAGATACAATGATGAGGGGTGCAGTGAATGCCGTGGACCACAGACCTGCCACTCTGCTCTTCCTGGACGCTGCTCTCTCAGCCTCGGACAGGTGCTCACACACGTGACCACCCCACTTGCTCCCAGGGAGAGCAGGACTTTGAGCACTGACCTCAGGGGCAGGCACTCGCCTCCTGGCACCCCCTCTCAGGGCCTCCTGCTGCCAACCCTGGCCTCCCCAGTTTCTCTACGAACCCAGAGCAGAACACAGGGTTCTAAACTCCTTTCCACCCCCTCCCTCCCTGGGACTCAGCTCTGCCCTCAACACAGCTGTTCCTGACAGCCCAAGACTCAGCCAAGTGGGTCCTGCCTGGTGCAGTGGTCCAGCCCATCCACAGGTGGAGCTGTCAGAAATTAACACTGACCAGTTGCATGGTATGAGGGCTCCCAGCTTCCATCCCTCACCTGTTCCCACTTTCCTGCACATAACTCACCCCCACCCCACCTCATGCTCCCAGCTACCCTTTTGGCTGAGTCTCCAGCCTCAGCCTTTCAGAGCCACTTGTGAGTTCACAGCCCAAAGTACAGCTGTTGTCTCTCTGTTTATACAGCCCATGGCCTGCCATGGCCTCATGGTCAGTGCAGGCCACACCCGGCTCCCCAGCATCCCCAGGGCCAGGGTGTGAGGCTTTGGCCACCCCTCCTGCCTTTGCCCAGGACACAGCACCCCACAGGTGCTTGGCCACATGCAGGTGTCAGTTGATGCTACTGCTCAGTGAGTGGGAAAATGCCGTGTGACCCCCCAGTTCCGCCCCTGGGGACTCTGAGCCAGAGTTAGCACCCGTGATTGATGAGGCACAGGCAGGACCAGAACCCTCAGCTTGTCCAGGTGCTGCAGATGGAGGCTGAGCACAGGCACCTCACACTCACTCCAGGCCCCTCCTTTGTTGTTTTAGTCCCCTGAACCTGAGCCTCCCCTGGGCCCGTGAGTCTCTCAAAGAGGTTACCTTTCCCTTCCCCACTTCTATACTGTTCATTGCGGATGTCAGTGGAAGTTGAAAATATCAAGAATAATATCTTTCATCATATATAGCACACCTGGTTCATGATGTCTGGTTCTCCATTTTCTTTCTTTTTATTTTAATTTGTGAGAGAGTCTCACACATAGCCCAGGCTAGCCTCGAGTGCTTGGAGATCCTCCTGCCCAAAACTACCAAGTATTGGGGGAGGGGTCTCATTTTCTGTCCCTGGGTTCAGACTAGATTCCAGCAGACAGACAACCTCAGGCCACTCTCTCTGAGTCTCTCTCTGGGCCCCTCTGGGTCAGCTGTCAGTATGTGCCTGAGGGAAGCATTTCTGTCCATCCCAAACCCAGAGGATGGTGCCAGCCCAGCTTCTTGTTACCTTCAAAAGTGCTCCTGTTCTGGACCCTGCCACGGGCACATCCCACCCCCCGCAGTCACTACAGAAGGACCTGCACATCTACACAGAGCCACACGTCCGTGTCCCTGAGGCTGAGGTCCCCAGCAGATGCTGTAAATGATCAGGCCACACATGTGACCAGTGTGATATGGTCAAACTGGACTGGGGAAAGGACCAGGGATAACCTGTCCACACCATCACAGTTCTGGGATCTTAACACCTGGACTTTGTGACAGGAGAATATTTTATTTTTTAAAAATTAAAAATACCTCTTGCATTTTCCCTTTTAAAATTGTTTTAATTCACCAGGAGCCTCAGTGCAACAGCAGGGCCAGAGAGGCCTCATGACACAGCCAGTGCCACTCCAGGTCATCCTAATCACCATGCTGTGTCCAGAGGACACACCTGGGCCAGGCCGCCTCCCCCCAGGAGGACTTTGGGGGTCTGTGGTGCAGGAAGGGTGCAGAGCAGTCCAGCCTCTGACTCCAGAGCATGGTGAGGGGCAGCCAGGGAGGCCCCTGGCGGAGCAGTGTCAAACAGCCAGCTAGACCTGGGGTCCCACCCTGTCCCACAATCAGCTTGCCTGTTTCTTCCAACTCTGATTTCTTTCCTTTACACATAGTTTTTGCCCATCCCACATGTCTGTTATTCGGCCTTCTACTATGTGGACTCAGGAAGGGAGGAAAACAGGACAGCCGTGGCCCCACTGTCTTGCCTGAAACTTGGAGTTCAATTGCAGCATCTTTTGAGATTGAGTGGTCCTTTTCCTGAGGGCCTGTGGAAAGTGCCAAGTCCCCAGGAACTGCTTTTCTTTCCCCCATTCACAAAGCCTGCTGGCCACCTTTCCTTGAACCCGCCCCAAACCTCTAGTCCTCAGGGTTCAGGCCCTCTGTCCAGCGCTTGCCCGGACACCCCGGTCCTCACCTTAGTACCTGGTGGCACTCACTGCTTCCTCTCCACTGCTGGGCTCTGCCACCCTAAGCTACGTTTCCCTCTCAAACATTCTCTAGCTAATAGAAGTTCTTGTCAACAAACATGGCAGTCTGTGCTTTCAAGAAAAACTAGGGTATAATTATGCATTAAAAAAAGGACAAGACTGAATCATAAGAGAAAACTAAAAGATGAATGAAAAATGACATGGGAAACTAAGTGAACCTGTCTTGTTTGCCATTTATTATAAAGAGTAAGATTTATGCCTTGAACTTTGCTATTTGTGTCTACAGTTTATCTGAACCAGGTTTTAGGTAGCAATTTTTGTACAGTGGGAATTTGTATTTTACCTCTACTTGACACAACTATCAGAATGTGGTAAATGGGATAAGTTGCCCAGAGGGGAGTATGCTTGGTAACTCTCAAAGCCCAGGTGTAATTTCTTAATACAAACAGCACAAAATGCAACCATAAATGAATTAAAGGCTTAAGACGTAAGATCAGCCTTAGAGCTCCTAGAAGAAAGCTCTGTGGGAAGGAGAGGGGCTCTGTGATGGGCCAAGGCTGTGATGTTTGGGTTTTCACTGACACTCCCCCAGCAAACGCCAAAGGGGACAATGGGACTTTGTTGGCTGAAGGGAAAGCAACCCTCCGAGTAGGAGGACAGTCAGTTCTCAAAACATGTCCCTTTCATTAAGTGACACATGACAATGTCTTCGGAAGGATTAGTATGCACAGTACCTAAGGGACTTGCACAGTTCAGCAACCACAACACAAACCAGTTTTCCAAAACATGGGCAAAGGATCAGAAAGACATACAAGTGGCAGCAGGTGTCTGAGGAGACCCTCGGTGACACCAGTTATCAAAGACACGCAAACCAGCACCCCAAGGAAACATGGCCTCACTCCCACATGAGCTCACGCCTCTGCACAGCAAAGGCATGTGGTGGGGCGGCCCCGCTGGGCAGGGGAACAGCTCAAGAGATGGGACAGGAGTCATCTGACCCCACGGCCTTCTGAGGAGGCTACCCACGAGGACGTCTGCCTTGCAGAGACTGGACTGTCATCATCACTGCTCCAAGGAGAGTCCTCAGAGGCCGACAGGCGCACACAGCCCATAAGTCCATGCACAGATGAGTGAGAAAGTGTGGCGTTACATGTGTGTACCACAGCCGTGGTCAGCCGTAACCAAAACACAGGAAGTCCTGCCGCCTCAACAGCTCAAATAAACTTGGAGGGAAATGCAGGGAGGTGCATGCTGGGATATGACTTCTATGTAGAATTGTTATTAACACTCTTTTAAGCTTCATAGAAGCCGAGAGTAAGTACAGGAGTAGTTAAAAGGGTCTGAGGGACAGGAGAGAAAAGGAGACATTGATCGAGGGTTTGCAGTTGTAAAATGAATAAGCTGGAGAGACCTAACCTCCAGAATAGCTGCTGCCAACACTCTGACCACAGAAACGCTTAACAGGAAGGCGATGGTTGTGCTGATTGGAGGAAAATGGACGGAACTAGATACTTAATTTTCTGTCTTCTTTCACTTAGCATAATGGTATCTCATGGCTTCTCATATAAGATCCCTAAAATATGAATGAGTAGAGAGAGAAGTAGGAAATAAGGCAGATAAGGAGTGCAAGAATCAGGGAGAGGGGAGTAAAGGGTTCCAAAGAGATAAAGATATGTTTGATGTATTGTTTTCCCAAGATGAGTGTCATTGCTATCATGTATTAAAAATATGCATTAATGCCAGGCGTGGTGGCTCATGCCTGTAATCCCAGCACTCGGGAGGCAGAGGCAGGAGGATTGCTGAGTTCAAGGCTTGCCTGGGCTACATAGTGAGCTCAGGGCCAGCCTGAACTACAAAGCAAGACCGTGTCTCAAAAAAAAGTAAAAAAAAAAAATGCATTAATGAAAGAAGAAATAAGTATATGATACATGAGTTTATGATTATTTGATTAGCTTATGGTATCAATTCCACCATGTGTATCATCCTTACTGTATACAGTTTTTATTAATCATACACCAATAAAATAACATAGGGTTGACAGAAGGGGGACAGCAGCAGTAGCCAGCTCGATAGCAGGTAGCAGAACAAAAGGTGGGTCCTGTGTCAGCTAAATTTTCATCCTCACACTACCTGTGTCTTCTAAATAGGCATCTGTTTCATCCAGGGACCTACAGAAGCAAGACCATTTACTGTTGGACAGTTGCCAGTGGATTCATCCCATTTGTTTCACATCAGACTAAAGAAAAGAAAGTGTGTTGTAGGATAGAACCAGCTGCTTGTGTCTCACTGCTCTGTGTTTTCTTTTTTGGGCTCTGTCACCAGTATCACTAGTCCACAGTCTATACTCTGTTTTTAAGGAACAAGATGTTCTCATTAGAGCATCACTGCTTAGGTCCGGCATACACGGAGCCAGCGGTCTATCCCCCAGACAGCCCTCTGCCGAGGCGCCACAGCCCTGTGCTGTGAGGGCCGTGCCCTGTGTACTCACTGCAGGCGCTCTGCCCCGTGGTACAGAAACTGGCCAGGCGACATGGGAACATGAGTGCAGCTATGTGGCAATAAAAACTTATTGGCAAAAATCAATAGTTAGGCTGGATTTACCCTGCAGTGCCAGGTTTGTCAAACCCTATTGTAGACCACGGGTGAAAACGGTGGAAGTCACTATAAAATTATTTCAAAACTAAATGTGGAAATGTTCCATATATCCACCATATGTTGTGTTGTTTGGCTTTCATATTTTATTTGCATTTCCATTCTGATTTTAACTTTGCATCTAAAACCGTCCACAAGCTTCTGTCCAACTTGAGTGCTTATCTGACCTGAAAGCCCAGTAGTCCAAGTCCCCACTGCCCTCTGCTGATCATTCCCCTCCTTGTGACCCAGGCTCTGGAAAGTCACTGCCGAGTGACCGGGGGCTACTCAGGCCTGAGGGACGTGTACTTTATTCATGAGAACTACGACGATGTGCAACAGAGTTTCTTCCTGGCGGAGACGCTGAAGTAAGTGACATCACTGTGGAAGGTCTGGGCAGAGGCGCCTGTAGGGCTGCTCTGCAGATGGGTGTCATGCGTATGTCGAGCAGGACAAGTAAGATGAGCCTCTGAGATGCACCTCTGGGCCTTCCACTGCCGGCTCAGGCTGTGCTGCATGGGTCCTACAGCCCAGGGCACTGGCTGCCACCAGGGGCTCCAGGGGTGATGTGTTTTCTCCCGTGTCTCCAGGCCTCATGTCCTCCTGTTTCTCTCGCCAGATATCTGTACTTGATATTTTCTGATGACGACCTTCTTCCCCTGGAGCACTGGATCTTCAACACCGAGGCTCACCTCCTCCCTGTGCTCCGGCTGGATAAAAAGGAAGTTGAAGTCAAAGAGAAATAAAGACATTTTCTGTTTTCTTCCACTTCTTTCCCTTCACTGCATACCTTAATGGGTCCTTTCCTGGTAATCAGGCACATAATGAACTTTTATCAGTAAATCTGTGATTACTCTAAGTTCGAAAGTTGTTTTGCAGTCATTTATGTTTATTATGAGGCATAAATACACCTTCATTCTTGTTCCTTTCTCATTCAGCCGTAGACCCAACTTTCATTTGTCTGATTTGCTTCAATAATATCCCTTCACTGCAGATCAAGGAGCATCATTTCCCTTACACTCGTAGAATGGTAGACAGTGGCCTCTTTGTTATGATTTGATTTGACTGCAAAATTTTTTCCTCCTCTATGAGGAGATGATGTCTGCTTTAAGCTGTAATGTTTTGCCATGTTGCAAAAAGCCATAATAATAAATAAAATGTTAAAAAGCTTTTTCCTTTCCAATATCATGTAAACATGGTTTGTCTTCCCCCAGAGACACGTCTTATGACTGTGACAGCCTCCGTATGCGGGTCTATCGTTATTTGATAGAACGTCTCCTGAACACCTCTTCACCTTACGTTTCAGGTTAGAAAGTCATCCCAAAGAATCCTTTCATGTTGACCTCAGTTCATCGAAACCACAGTATACTTGGTTGGTCGATTACATTGCTATTTTCCTGTTGATGATTCTGTTCTCTAGTTTTGCATTACATGTCTGGTGTCACTTCTGGTCCATGGACTCCTTAGTTCCTTCCACTCGCTGCTCTGCACTGAGGTGAGCTCTAAGATCAGACAGAGTTCTGCCATTGGTGAATTACGTTTTTAAAGGGAAACAGTGTCTCAGTTAATGTGTCAGCCTTTGCTTTTAACAATATATAAGGCAATTGGGTCTCTGAAAAGAGACTGAGGGCTTCATGTGGCTATTAACTCATTTAGTTCCATTTCGTCTTAAATTTTTTCTTAAGCATTCCTTTAGTTCAGATTTTTCAAGTTCGAAAAAGAGCCTTTCTCAAATATAAATTATTTCATTTGAAAGCAAGATTTGACTCTGAGAGAAGCTTTGGCAGTTTATCTACTCATAGTCAATTAAGGAAAGTAATGAACTCTTCCTTAATGTGGTTATAGTAAACATGATGATTTTAACTTAGAAGCAGCATATAGAAATGGACACCACACAGTTTGTGTGCAGCAGATCAAAACTATTTGATTCTTCTAAACATTAAGTTTTAAAAGAAAGAGGAACAGTTTTCCCATGAAAAGACTTGGTGAGACCTTGCATCTTCTCATCCTACTGCTCAGATTACAGTTTCCACGTGAATGTCCTTGGACTAGCTATTCTAATGACTTTCCTGTGCATTTCAATGTGGTTTGAGGGCGTGCAGAGCCTAGGCTGTAAGCCCATCACTGCAGTGAGCCCCATGCCCTGCTGAAGAGACAGGAAGCTGTGCTACACGATGCTCTGCCAACAGGAAGAATAGGTTTTCAGTTCTAGAATTTGTGGGGTTTTTTTAATACAAGCCCCAAAACACCAAAAATGTAAAGAAGAGATTAATATTATAGTGATGTAATTTAAAGTTATACTTTGTGTTAATTATGTTAAGCAACTGAAGTCTCTAGGTAGACACTGTTTTGTTCATTTTCACCAAACTCTACAGTTGAAATTACATATGTATTCATATCCTTCAAGGTGAACAATTTAAACAGCACTTAATTTTGTGTTTATGCAATGTTTTTAATACACTTAGTGTAATCAGTATTACACATAGAAGTTGTATGCCAATTTTCAGAACTCAAGACTTATCATGACATTCATTTGTATTACCCACTTTTTACATGTATTGTTTCTGATTTGTACATGAATCCATTCTGTCATTTCCAACTTTATATAAACCTCTGTTATAAAAAAAACATAATAGACACATAATTTTTAAAAATTATATTTGTAAAATTTCTCTATTGTGAATAAAGTCTGTTAATATATCTCCTCATGTGCTGTTTTTTCCTTTTACATAATCTGCATGTCTAGGGTGCAGTGTGTTCAGCTGTGAATGGGAAGAGGGGCTCCTAAGAGCAGATATGCACATATATGTCACACACAGAGTCTTAAGACAACATTTCCCATGCAAAGCCTATCATTGCAAATGATGTGCAACCTCTGGGTAATCAAATACCTCTACAGGAAGCTCACCTTGATCAAGGCCAGGACATGGTGGCTGGAAGCTAGAGCTGCTGTCAGGATTGCTATTAGGCATGGCTCTTGGTCTGAAGTTTCCAACCGACAGAGGTCAGGCTCACAGGCCCACTGCACGTCAGAAGTGAGAACACAGCTTTCTGCTAGAGAATTCAGGGAGCAGGAAGTCTGTAGCGGGGCAGTCAGGCAGGCTCCTTAGAGGAGCATTGAGGCTAAGGAGAGCCTTTCAAGTTGCTGGGAAAGCCTAGTTTTCCAGAATTTATGTTGTATTCTTTCTGGCAATTTGCCTGGGGTTCTGGCCACTGCTTGAACAGCTCAGCCCTCTCTTGATTCAGCTCTGCCCGGCATCCCCTCTGTCAGGAGCTGCCCTGACAAAGCAGGTGGAGTTCTCAGAACCTTTTTCTGTGCCATACTTTATTTTCTGCTTAATATTTGTTATATATTTGATTCCTTGTTTTATTGTGTGTCTTACCTCTTAGTGTATAAGCTCCATGAGAAACAGACTAAATACAGGTGTGTTTGTACACACCTGCATACACACTCTGGCCCTTCCTGGCTCCATTTCCAAGTGCAGCACCTCGCAGTGGGAGCACACAGTGAGTGTTTGCTGGAC